>BPLR01005792.1:0-43585 GCA_021605095.1 Caerostris extrusa | reverse complement strand
AAAAGAAAGCTACTGATTTCGCAGCATACCAAGATAGTGTTGAGAGACTTTTCTCAGCACTGTCGCTTATAAAAAACTATAATGGAAGAAGATCATATGCAGGGTTTAATTCACTCGAAAAACTTTAAGGAAAAGAGGGGGGGGGACCACCACAAAATGGGATAAGTAAGAAATGCTGAAGATATACCGCGCAGTGTGTCTAGCATGTGATTGGCTTAATCTTCCGAAGATGTCTGCTATTTCACGAACAGTTGCAACAGCGACTGAAAGTTTTGCAATGAGTTCCTCATCAAAGTCACTTAGAAGAGTGCCTTGGGATATCTCTCATAAGAAAAAGTCAATACTTGATGAATCAGGAGGACAAAGCTATTGGTATACCTCGTTCACTTCGTAGCAGCCCAAACGTGGCATTAATGTAATTAAGCACGCTTGTGAAGAAATGGGATAGAAACCCACATGGCATATATAGATGCTGATATGCCATGCCATTGAGTCGATGGAATAGCGTGTATGGGCTGATAAGGATACAATACTTACAATGCTCGTCAGCACATTACTAGGTAACCATTCATTAAAAGCGTGTGGATGTCTAGCAGACGTGGATTAGAGAGTTGGCCCCACATGGAAATTGAGCAAATTAAAATCTCCACTGCAGAATAAAGATGGCACCATCTGTGAAAAGTACATTTGCAGAGAAACGAGGAATTGCTTCTTCATGTATACCTTACCTTAAAGTTCGGTCCATGAATTCAAGAGACCCCCTGTAGAAGCTGGTCTATTATTAGAAAATTAAGATTCAATGTATTACAAACGTAGAATCTTTTGTGATTGAAATGTGGACTTTTTTTCAGCTTGTCTAAAATTATTCTATACTTTGGAACCTATTAATTAGGAAAATAGGTGTTTTTGTAAGCAAATTTAGAATACAAGGATGCCTTTTAAGTGAGGGCAAAAGCTACATTTTTAAAGTTGCAAAATAATACTACATTACGCAAAAACTGTTTTTTATAGATATACGAGTTCAATAAAAAGTCACCGACAAAAAGTTACGGAAAAAGTCGGTATAAAAATTCAATTCAGAAGTTGGGAGGAGGGAAATTTTCCGGCCGACTCCCACAATTCAGACAATTAAATATGTGCATGTTTTGAACGTTTAAATTTTCGTGTGGTATCTTTTGATATCCTCCCTTTAAAATTACATTGACGTTAAATAATCCGGGCAATATCGCTACACCGGCACTGCAGTGGATACGCACGTGCCGGATTTTAAGAGGTCACTGTACTTTCCTTTCTCTTGGTGTTTTCGTCATTACTAATATGGTTTCCGTGCGCGCCTAAAGATGCGCTGCACCTGAGGTTGAGATGCGCCAATTCAGGTCAAAACACTCGGCAATTGAAAATAACACTATACTGTTTTGAAAAATCGTGCACCAGTACCATATTACAACTTTTGAATTTAATTTCCAGTCTCAAAGGAAGAGAGTATGTGCACAGACTTTGAGAAAATTGTGCTATATATATATATATATATATATAATTAAATAATGATATATATATATATATATACATATAATTATTATATATATATATATAATTATAATTATTTTAATTGCTATATATATATATATATACATATAATTATTTCAATTGCTATATATATATTTATATTAATTATTCTAAAACATTGTTGATTTGTTACCATGCTTTCTTCTACACGTTGGCAAGAGTGCGCCTGTGGCGTTCAGAAGAAATCATCAGTCGGCCTCGAGACTCTCACCCGAGAGGAAGTGAAGCACAATCTGCGCTCCCTCTCAGGAAGCGTTTAGTTTATTGTCTCTCATCCAGAGAGGGAATAAATGTAGCGCAATCATGCGCCTTAGTTGGACTACAGACTTTCAATCGGAGAGGATGTATATTTCGCGCAACCTGCGCGTATCCGAGTTTCTGGTTATCGACTAGAAGTGGAATCCTTCCCTGAATCTATATTTATCTGACTTAAAAATGTGTTAAATATTATATGTCACTAATGTTATGTATACGGTGTTTGTGCGTGTGTGCATAAAGCTGTCAGTTCTCCAACCTGTGCCTCAAGTATTTCAACCCAGCCACAGCCAGTTACAGATTATTTAATCTTCCTTATTTTCCGAGACTTATTTATCAAACCTAAAAAAATCCATATCTTTATTACAAAAAGTAAAGTGTTCCGTCAAAACTCCTAGAAATCGTTTCAGACATTAAACTTTAGCATTCTTCAAATGTTTCACAGCAGAATAAGTTAGGAAAAAAGTTGCATTAGTATGGCATGAACAACCTATTACCCCAGACATTTTCTATAACACTGAGGGGGTATAGTGAAATAATGCTTTCTGGGGAATTTTTCTGGGGTAATTATCTTCGCATTTACTTATCAGATCATTGAGGGGGAAAAACCACACCATACGTCGATGTCACAAAACGACATTCACAAATTTTGTTTTTATGAATTATTTCTCATAAATAAATAAAATTTAGACAAATGAGATTGCATTTTTTTGTCTGAAATTCACACCTAAATAATGAACCAGTGATTGCATACAAAATGACTTTATTGTACAAAAAGATACAAAACGATAGCATATATAGAAAAAAATGAGATCAAAACATAATAAAACATCAATGTTTTTATAAATATAAAGATAAGCGTCAAAAATACACACATAAATAATGTAAATATTACTACATAGGGATGATTATCATTTAAGTAAATAGTGAAACATGAAGATGACACGAAGAGTTAATTACTTTTTTTTTTTTTTTATCAAAATATACAGTTGATTTAAAAATATATAAAAAATGATGTGAGAAATAGATATGTACTATGTACTTATAATAATAAATATGAAATAAATTAGATCAAATTTCATTCTTAAAACATACACGAACAGTATAACATGAATTATTTACAGATGGTAGATTGATTTGTTGTGCAATTAATAACAAATATATATATAAAAAATTAATAAATAAATATCAAATATACACACATTGAGAAATCTGCTTTTCTAGGTTAAAACTGTCTTTTCTGTATTAAAGTACTTTTTACAATCTTTAAAAAATTAAGTAGAATTCCTAAATTATCATTAACAAAATCTCCCATTTAATTTTTTTTTATATGGATAGACTTTTGTACATATCAAAAAATATGAATAAAGGTCTAGAAATGTTTTATTTGAAAATATATCTGATTAATAATTAATATTTCCATAAAAAAGTACCATTTTAGAAATGTGTAAATTTTTTTTTTTGTATTAGGAGAAAAAAAAACTAATCTATTATTAATTGTGTTTTTTTTTTATGGGGAAGAGAATTTATAATATATATATATTCATCGATAAATAAATAATATTCTTTCTGCTCCTTCAATAATTTAACTATAAATCATACTATCAAGAACACAAAACTTCCAGTTGTGTTTAACTATAAATAAAAATTAAAAAAAAATATTTACAATGTTCAACAGTTACCACAAATTCCTGATATTCCACAACGCATAAAAGTGCGATTTTTGACGATCTAGGTCTGTTTCCTTATAATAATAATTATTATTATTCAAGTAAGTATCTTACTTCCAAAACCATTTTCTCTTTACAGTGATTACAATTTCCACTCGATGCTAAAATCGCACGTCATCTCAATCTTCAATCGAAAATCTATTGGAGAGATATATTAAAATTATCCTTTACATCCTTTATCCCTAAAATAAATTGGGCCTATGGGATCGCTTGGCATAAATTTTGGGCTATTTATAACTATTGTCATGACTTAATTTTTTTTTCTTATTGATATTTTTTTCTAAATGAATCTGGTAACGTTTAGAATGTTCTATTAACTTAATAAATAAGCTTATTTAATCCATTTTTTAAAATAATTAATCAACTTATTTCTGCAGCATTGTCAAAAGTTGTTCAATCCTCAATCGAAAATTGATTGGAGAATCTTGCATTATTCCCTAAAATAAATTGGTCCTATGGGAACGCTTGGTATAAATTTTGGGGCTATTTATAACTGTTTTTATTTATAGTTGAACATTGTCGTGACTCAATTTTTTTCTTGTTGAGATTTTCTTTTCTAAAGGAATCTGGTTATGTTTAGAATGTTCTATTATCTTAATAAATAAGCCTATTCAATCCAATTTTTAAATAAATTATATTTATAACTAAAGGATTGTCAAAGGATCTGCGAGGCATCAAAAAGTTTGCAATGCATTCAAAGTGTTTCTTCGTACTCGGCTTCTAGCTGTCTTATTTCTGCTTCGTACACCAGTTTGCACACCTCCATTTTGATTCTCGCTTGGTCGACGGCGGAAGCCGCTTCACTGTCTCAGAAATGCTCAGGAAGAACATTTCCGTTTCGTCATGGATGGTTGACGGACCTCCCCGAGGGGTGGTCTTTCTTCTGGACATCGACAGAATCTCCAGGTGTTCGTCGTTTGGTTCCGTTTTGGGCACGAAACTGGAAGGTTCCGGCAGAATCAGTTCAGAGCTGTCTTCCCGCTCGGATAACATGGCGTTGTCAATATTACCATTGTGGAAGGATCCAGATAGGTTGTTAAGGCTTGATGTTTGAAGTTCCATGTCAGCTTCGGGCCTATATAAATTAAACAATGCACATACATGAGATTTTAATTAAACTTCCACAGAATTATTAAAGAGGATTGAAGGTAAATTCGTGTCCACTTTAACATCATGTTAGAAAAGTGTCATTGTTTTAAGGCAGGGGTGGCAAACCAGCGGACTGCAATGAACATTTTTCCGAACCGTGAGATTTATCACACTTTTACAAAATATATTTATTTTATAATGGCCAAAATAGTGAAAACCAATGTATTAAAAAAAAATTTATTTGTGCATTCATATCATTCTAGTTTGTGAAATCTGGCACAAAAACTAGTTAGCACTTTTGGTTCAACTTACACCTGCGAATCGCTTTTTTCGAAAATGAAATTGACCCAACACAAAACACGCTCAAACATAACGCACGCTAACCTGGAAGACTAATTACGTTGTACAAATACCCAAACTGTGATTGATTTGTAAAAGCTAAGTGAAAGAGAGGAGAGACAAATATCGCACTAGTAAAATATTTTTGAAGGATTTCATTTTTTTTTATTTCGTTTATATTTCCTTATGTTGTTCATTTAATGTCCTATTGTCATTTATTGTCTATGTTTACATGTAAGAATAATAGTAAACACAATAATAATAACTCATTATGTTTCAAATTTTTACTCCAAAAAATGTCTATAGTGGGTTTAAATCTAATATGAGGATATATAATTTTATATGCGGCCCGCAGAGTTAGGATGTATTTCTAAAGTGACCCGCAAGATCATTTGGATTGGCCGCCCCTGTTTTAAGGAGACTAGATTCCTTATGTACATAACAATTTGTATAATTTTTTTGGTGTACACATTTATGCTTCAAAACTACTTTCGACCATTTTCAAATAGGTTAAATTATCCATTTAGTGGACCAATATTGGTTTGTATTATCCGTTTCAAAATTAAAAGAGACTTTAGATTCTACAGATTTACTTTATTCGTACACGGTATAGTGCTATAAAGATTCACTTTAGGGCTGTTAAGTCATTAATCACACCTGACCTTTACTACTTTTTAAAACTGTGAGCATTGTGACACACCTTTTTATCTACAGAGGGGAACTGGAGAGAAAAATGCTAATTGATAATTGAGACCACATGCTCATTTGCATCATACATGCCAGAAAGATCGACTTGTTCAAAGAATGTGTTTAATGTCATTTTAAGTTGTAATTCCTAAATGCAAAAGTCCGTTTTTTAACCCACTGATTTATATGTGGCCCGTTTATTTGTTCACCACGAATTGTACACCGAGGGGTAATTAAGAGGTACATTGCCTTTCTGGGAGAACTTAAAGTGATAACTGTCTCCCGATTTGAGCATTATATGGAAAAAAGATGAACGAACCCTAGATAATTTGACTGTCAATGCAAGACACTTTCACACATTGCTTTAATCATCATACTCGTTTCTGAATGCAGCATGTTTGTAACGGAGGTTTCTAGCGTATTTGAAAGTTGTCATTGCGCCACGAGTTGGGCAATGTCAGTTATTCGATGATCGACGTCGAGATGCGTAGAATAATCGTGTGGGATAGCAGTAATTTCTTTGGGCTTGAGAGAAGTGGAAAATATAACGAACCCTTCAGATAATGGAAGATTTTTTTTACAGTCACTGTTTTCAGAAACGTGGAGACTTGATGGCGACAGTAACAATGTGAGTAAAACACCTCGAATCGATAATCAGACGTTGTATGAAAACATGAAAATAATCTAATATTAAATCGGTTGGGCATATATGTACGCAGGCGATACTCTGAATTTAAAGAAATGTAAAAAAAAAATGATGTTATGTTTTTTTTTATAGTTATTGTAATTTCGTTAGGAACGTAAAACATGTTTATTCATTTAATTCTGGTGCGTAATCCTATACGCATCAGGTCGAATCCATTTCATTTGAAGAAAAACTAAAGCATGTTTACGAATTTGTAAGTAAACTGTAATCAATACCGCAGCATATTCCATGCAATAAATAAACACAGCATCCCTGAAAAGGACATCCAAAACAAAAGATTAGCATATAATTTATGTCCAATTTATTGCCAAGAGTTAAAATGAATAGCTGGCGTGCGGAGGTTTCAAATACAAATACTCTAACAGCATTCATCGAGAAGACTCAATAGCCATTGTGACAAAGCTAGATTATCTGATGAGAGTTTCTACCATACAACAACCCCTGAATAGTTGAATAGTTACTTTAGAAAGTCATTAGAGGACTGTTCTTGGCATCTGTAAATAGAACACGAAGCCCACCGATGCACAATATATGTATACTACTGTGTCAAAAAGATAAGACCACTTTTCATTTTAAAAATCCCGGGGTTTATGGAATTTCCTTTTTTTTTTTTTCTTCTTTAGGTTGCTGACACTTTCCTTGACATCTGTGTGAAATTTGACGAAATATTCATTAGTGTTTGAGCTACGCTTGGCTTTGTTAGACGCTAAAACTGATTCCGACGATTTTTGAAATGCCTGAATGAATTGAGCAAAGAACTTGCTTTTAATTTTGTTTGCGGAAACGTATAGAATGTTGCAGAAGGCATTCAGTGAGCATTCCTATATCGGAAAGAAATGTTTAGAAGTGGTATAAACAGTTCAAAGGAGGCAGAAAACGCGTTGAAGACGAAGAGGCCTCCGATCGACCCTCCACGTCAACCGACGAAACTCACGTCCCCAAAATTAAAGATTTGGTGCTTGCAAACCGTCGATTCACAATTAGAGACCACGCTGCTGATGTTTGAATTTAAAAAGGATTAGGTCGATTCTATTTTGGGCCTCAAACGCGTCGATTGGTACCGAAAATACTGAATGCGCCAGCTCACACTGCATTGATTCTTCGTCACTTTTTCGCCAAAAATGAAACCCATATCGTTCCACAAAACATCGTATTCCCACCGTGCGACTTCTGGCTATTCCCTAAACTCTGAAGACCACTCCGGGGACACCGTTTTGAGTCGATTGAAGAGATTGAACGCGAATCGGCGCGCGCTTTGAAGGCTATCTCTGTCGATGACTTTTTAGCATGCATTGAGGATTGGAAAAAAATTGGCCTAAATGCATTGTGTCCGGAGGGGATTACTTTGAAGGCGAGGAAATAAATTTGGAAAAATAAATAAAGAGTTTTTGAAAAAAATAAATAATTGGTCCTACTTTTTGGGCACACTAGTATGCAAAACAATTATCTCTGAATTATGCAGTATTCGTGGTATATGTGAATGGAGCACAAGAGCCCATTCATGTATATGTGTAGGTCTGTCTTGTGAGTGTAATATACACAGAAGTGACAAAAGTCATGGGATAGCAATATGCAAATTTTCAGATGGCAGTAGCATCGCGTAGAACAGGTATAAATGCGCAGTGCTTTCGCAGAGCTTTCACTTTCTGTTCAAGTTATTCATGTGAAGAGGTTTTGACGTGATGATGACCGCACGACGGGAATTAACAGACTTTGAACGCGGAATGTTAGTTGGAGCTAGACGCATGGGTCATGCCATTTCGGAAATCGTTAGGGAATTCAACATTCCCAGATCCACTGTGTCAAGAGTGTGCCGAGAGTATGAAATTTCAGGCATAACATCCCACCATGGACAGCGCAGTGGTCGACCGCCTGCACTTAACGACCGAGACCGGCGACGTCTGCAAAGAGTCGTAAATTCTAACAGACAAGCAACACTGCGTCAAATAACCGCAGAAATCAATGTGGGACGTACAAGGGACTTGTCTGTTAGAACTGTGCGGAGAAATTTGGATTTCTTGGGTTATTCCAGCAGAAGACCGACTCGAGTGCCTTTACTGACAGAACGACATCGCTTGCAGCGACTCTCGTGGGCACGTGAGCATATCGGTTGGTCCCTAGATGAATGGAAAACCGTGGCCTGGTCCGATGAGTCACGATTTCAGTTGGTAAGAGCTGATGGTAGGGTTTGAGTGTGGCGCAGACCCCACGCAGCCATGGACCCAAACTGTCAGCAAGGCACTGTTCAAGCTGGTGTCGGCTCCGTAATGGTGTGGGCTGTTTTTTCATGGCATGAACTTTGGTCCTCTGGTGCGACTGGACCGAACATTGACTGGAAATGCTTATGTTCAGCTACTTGGAGATCACTTGC
Organism: Caerostris extrusa; assembly: GCA_021605095.1. NCBI lineage: Eukaryota > Metazoa > Arthropoda > Arachnida > Araneae > Araneidae > Caerostris > Caerostris extrusa. The sequence continues at coordinate 34,842 of BPLR01005792.1, read as the reverse complement.
AGCCATTCATGGACTTCATGTACCCAAACAACGATGGGATTTTTATGGATGACAATGCGCCATGTCACCGGCCATAACTGTTCGCGATTGGTTTGAAGAACATTCTGGACAATACCAAAGAATGATCTGGCCACCTAGATCGCCCGACATGAATCCCATCGAGCATTTATGGGACATCATCGAGAGGTCTGTTCGTGCCCAAAATCCTGCACCATCAACGCTTTCACAATTATGGACGTCTATCGAGACAGCATGGCTCAATATTCCTGCAGAAGACTTCCAACGACTTGTTGAGTCCATGCCACGTCGAGTTGCTGCACTTCGCCAGGCGAAAGGAGGGCCGACACGATATTAAGAGGTATCCCATGACTTTTGTCACTTCAGTGTATAAAACAATTATGCCTGGATCTTGCGGTGTTCGTGTTATTCGTAAAAGGAAGTCCACCAGTGTACAAAAAATATTTCTGCTACTGTGTATGTATGTGCGTCATATGTAAAACAATGAATTATGAATCATGAGACTAGGTAGAAGCCAACGAAACACGAAGCCCAGCGATGCTTAAATAAATATAGGTGCGTTTCTCATTCTCTCTGTAATAATTATCTCTGGATCACGCGTGTTCGTGGTATGTTTAAGAGGAGCACAACCGACGTATAATAAATATGTCTGCATGCGCGTTACATGTAAAACAATGATTTCTGGATCATGAGGTGTTTATGGTAGACGTTATTAGAAAAGTACACGACGCCAGTATGCGCGTAAAGTATTACGAGAATAGCTTCCATCGATGTACAACAAAATATGAGTGCCTATCTCTCTCTCTGCATAATAAGCAAAGTAATTAGTGGGCTGTTCGTGGTATACGTAAATGGAATACGAGGCAAAAAATATTTTTGCGTCTGCATAATATGTAAAGTAAATATTTATGGATCAATCTAATTTTCTAAGATTTATTTTGTTCTAATGCAGCTGGCAAACACTTAGACAGTTGTCTTTGGTGCCTTAAGTCAAGAGCTGCACCGACGTTACTCATTTAGCATTACCCAGTAGGGGCATGTATCTTGAAGATAAGCCTGAAACAACATGCCGCAACGCTCTACGATCATATTAGACGCGGTGTTCCAACCACTACCATGGCACCGCTGGGTCCCCGCAACGCTCTACGATCCTGTTAGACCGGGACCTTCGGTTTAAAGTGGATTCTGAACCGATACAAAAAACCATGGCACCGCCGGGACTCGAACCGAAAACTGTGGTACCGAACGCCAGAGTGTTAGCCACTCGGCCATTCACGCCCTTTATTTTATAAAATAGCTATGTCCTTTAATCTCGATGATATCGTACTAATAAGCCTGAGCAATCTGGTAGATAGTGCATTGGCTCTTACATTAAAGGCACTGGATTTGAAATGCGAATAGTAATGACAAATCGGAAAACTTCCGAACAGAAAAAATGCGAATGGCACTATAGTCAAAATGTATTTTCATTGTGTAAGAAGAGAAGGCCAGCAACCCCAGATGTTACCATTGGGGTATTCGTTCTCAAACTTGATTATAATTCACGTGTGGAGAACAGCAAGTCCGCCTGTATTGCAGTAACGCTAACGATGATGGTACATCCTGGGTAAAGCTGAATCTGCTATATAAGTGTAGCTTTTTGCTGTGAGTGACTTCATATCCCATTCCGTATAAAAAAGAAACATTGGATTAGAACTAAATGGATTAATACAGAATTTGGAAACAACATATTTAAGACTAAAGATTCAATGCATGTGGGCCTGAATGGCAGAGTGTCTAGCGCTCTGGCGCTCGGTACAGCTTTCGGGTTCGAGCCCCGGCGGTGCCAGGGATGTTTGTAGTGGTTCGGAATCCACTTTAAACCTTAAGTCTCGGTCTAACAAGACTGTAAAGCGTTGCGGTGGTATTGTTGCTCCGAGTCCATAGCTTATCTTCAAGCTGCACGCACCTCCTGGGTAGTGCTAAGTGAGTAACATCTATGCAGCGCTTGCTTTAAGGCATCCAAGACAACTGTCTAAGTGTTTGCCAGCTGCATTAGAAGAAAAAAAAATATTGCAGCAATACTGACGGGGATCCTGGTATGATGGTATATCCTGGGCAACATAAAATCTGCCATATAAGTGTCGCTTTACCTGCGAATGACTTCAGATCACATTTCGTGCAATAAAATAGCTGTTGGATTAAAACTGAAGGGATTAATACAAAATTTGGAAATAACCTATTGAAGACTAAAGATTCAATGCATGTTGAATATTTATGGGAAAACGATATGCCTTATAAGGCTTCAGTTCAAGTTATCGATCGTTTAATCATTGCAATCGTTAATCGATACTTACGACCTGACGTCGAGGAATGGCAAAAAGGAAGGCCATCTCGTCTTCGTACTTCCACTTGGGAATGTTCTTGGTCTGCCGCCTGTTAATGGCATTCAGGTAGCAGTTGCGCAGTTTCCTCCACATGTCTTTGCATTGCGATGCTGCAAGTAGATAAATATATACATTTTCTATATAAGAATTAAAATATATATTTAGGGTATCCCAGCAAGACCGGATAAACTTTGCACAGAGAGATTCGTTGTTTGGATACATCAAAAATGCCCAAAGAACTGTACCTCTACGGCCCATAGTCGAGGCCTGAATGGCCGAGTATCTCTGGCGCTCGGTGCCACAGATTTCGGGTTCGAGTCCCGGTGGTGCCATGGATGTTTGTAGTGTTTCAGAATCCACTTTGAACCACGGGTCCCGGTCTGTTAAGCCCTCGTGAGACAGAAGATGACCTTAGAGCGACAAACCAAACCAAACCCATAGTTTTTGTGAAAAATGCGAGAGAAAATGTATGACATTAAATCCGGTTTACGGACAAAACCTTTATTCGAAACATGAACATCAGTATTTGACTAATTTTAAATAGGAAGACGTCCGAAATGTCCCCCGAGCATATGGAGGCATGCATGCGCGAGTCTTGGAATGGTTGACTGTACACGTTCCAGCATCGTAGTGTCCACAAAAATAAACGCTTTATGGAGACGAGCAACGAAGTCCATTTCTGAAGTAACTGGGTCTCGATTACAGAAGATTAAGCACATGTTGCAATATTCCCGACCGGAATACATTAGAATGTTTTTGAATACCGTATTTTTATAATACGGCGTTTTTTTCTCCCTAGCGCGCATGCTCCATAGGAAATTGCGCATGCGTATCTGTAATAATGTTTCCTATGAGCATGCGCGCTAGGGAGAAAAAAACACCGTATTATAAAAATACGGTATGCAAAAACACTCTATTATCACGTGAAGATTACCGGCTACATACAGCCTTTTAAATACTAATTCAAACCAAGACTTGGCGTCATTTCACGTGCCTCATTATGCGCGTTGGACATTTCGAACATCTTCCTATGTAACACTCAAATAAACATGCATAAGTTTACTAAAGTTAGCAAATGACTGGCAAAAATGTTGATAAAGTTACTTAATGGCTAGGTACTATTTTTTTAGTAATGTTCATGTTTCGAATAAAGGTTTTTTTTTTCGTAAACCGGATATGACGTCATACATTTTCTTTCTAATTTTTCTCGAAAACTATGGGTCGTAGAGGTACAGTTCTTTGGGCATTTTTTTATGTTTTCCAAACAAAAATCTGGCTGTGCAGAGTTTATCCGGTCTTGCTGGGACACCCTGTATATACATATATATTCACACAATATAAGTAATAAATATGAGTTAATTATTTTGTTTTATGTAATATCTTATTTCAGCTTTCGACGTTTTAAAAATGCCCTATAAGTTAAGAAAGTCGTGTATTTGGGAATCGAAAACCATGTCAAGGAAATACTTGCTGAGAAAATGAGATGTTTCTAATGGACAATAATCTGGTTTTATAAAAAAAAGTATCGAAATATGTTTCATATAATGCCTACTCATTAAAATGTGAAAGGACATTTTTAATGGATACATTTTAATGATCTGCTCTGCGTAAAAAAATTCTTTTCTTTAAATAAATAAATATAATCTATGATTGAGAATTTGCAGTGGATTTTAAATAACATGTACTTAGAAATGTTTCTAACAGAATAACTGCGTAATAATGATTAACTGCGTAGTAATGCGTAATAATGATTAACTACTTAGTAGAATAACTGCGTAATAACTTAACTACGTATAGAATACTTTGCCGCACGTTTTAATACAATGATTTCAAATAAAAAAATAATAACTATCGTGATTTAACAAAATAGAATACTAAAAATTAGGAATAAAAATCATTCATTTAATTAATTTATTATTCAAAATAGTCATTTTAATTAATTTTGAGCATTTATCGCAAACATCGAAGCACGAAGCGAATTTTTTTTTTTTTTTTTTTTTTTTTTTGTATTCATTCCTCAATGCGTCATTTCCGACCCTACATTCCAATACAAAAAAAGATACGTTTTAGTAAGCTATACAACCCTTCAAAATTTGTGCCATGATTTTTACCCTTTATATTTATTTGTGCCCATGATACTTCTTTAACACACACACACATACAAAAAAAAAAAAAAAAAAAAAAAATTGACGTGCATAACATTGTTTTTTTTTTTTTTTGCTAAAGCTGCTGCATTTTTTTCTTGAAATCGATTTAAATTTTTTTTTTTTTTTTTACTTGCCCCCAGTTTGAAAAAAATAAAAGATAAAAACAGCTTTTTTTGTTTTCAATATCCACAGAAGTTTAAGTAACGATACTAATCCGTATTAATATCGCTGTCCTATAGTAACCCGTACAGAAAAGTCTGTTGTCGTCGCTGTTTTCAGAAATGAAGAAACTAGATGGTGATTGTAAAGTCTCCCACCTTTCCCTAGGTCCAGCAGGATGTATAAAGAGAATTTTCTGGTTTTACTCATACGACACTTAAATGTGATACATGTCCTTCTCTGACCGTACGTATAAGGCAATATCTTTCCTTTACTATTTGTATAAGGCAATATCCTTTACTATGTGTATTTATCCTTCCTTTACTATGTGTATAAGGCAATATCCTTCCTTTACTATTTGTATAAGGCAATGTCCCTTCCTGTCGTATGTATAAGGCATTATTAATAATATTAAGGCAATATTATTCCTTATACCTGACCGTAGGTATAAAGCAATGTCCTCCCTGCTGTATGTATAAGGCAGTGTCCTTCACCGACTATGAATATAAGAAGTAGAAGTGCATTTGTAAAAACTACGTAGAATACTTTGTAGATGAGAATCGTATCTAGAATCTGTAATCGTTCATGAGCAGGAATTCCTGCGGCACAGAGAAACCACAAAAGATTAGAGGATCTCACCCACATATTATGAGCTTCCAGTGACCCATGCCTGAAGATGCTTACATCAATATGGACATTGATAAAAACGTAAACCCATTCTATCAAATGCATCAACTTCAAAACGGATACTAACATGAAACAATTGCCATATTGTCTCGAGTGCCATGTTCTCTCAGATTTGCATTAAAACCGTGCTTGTCACCATAAAAAATGGATAAAAAATTCTAGTAGTGCTATTAACGAAACACATAAGTTTATGAACATCTGATCAAAGATGATGGTGTACGCTTTGAACAGCCAAGATCGATATTCGGGTGCCAGTAAGGTATCTGCAAGCAGTGAGGTGGTGTTGCTACTGCCACTCCTTCTGTCCGTCGGTGTTGACACTGACCCTGTCCTGATCTTCCTCTAACATTTCCAAATATCGATTGGTAGAGGGGGTCAGATGCAGACTTAGAAATGATATTCCCAAGGCTTCTGCTTACCAGTCCCCCCAAAACGATCGATGGTCCACTAGGCTACCGGAGATTCACGTAGATCATGTAGACATTGTTACGAATGATTCAACGTGTAATATTGTCTTAATATCTTTCTAAGATGAATACTACTGGTCATTTAAAAAAAAAAAAAAAAAAAAAAAAAAAAAAAACTAACGCATCGTCAAAAAAATTTGCATATTGTTAAGTTTGTAATTTCCTTTTTTTAATTACTTTCGTTTCATGGTAAACCGTAATGGATTATAGGGTTGTTTAATATCAAATTCGCAATATTTTCTAAATGTTTTGAGCAGTGCAATCTAGAGTAAGAAGTCCTTTGTTTTGTTGTTGGAATTTTAATATACCTTCTTATAGATGTACCAAATGAAATGAAACTTTACGCAAATATATTTTTTTGTCGAGATATTTAGAGGATATTAACATGATGCTTTGACGGAATTTATAGCAATACCACTGACAAACCTTTTATTGAGATATATATATATATATATATATTGTTTTCAAAAGCAATGTCGCTTCTTTGGCCTGAGGTTATTCGCAATGGAAGGGTAAATGTGCAGCAATTTCAGCGTTACTCTGTTAAAAGGGGTTTGTAGCATTGGGAGAAAGCTATTGTACTGCACTCAAAATTTTTCACTTCAGTCTCAATTCATAAATATATATTTCATTAAAAAGCCTGTAAACAGTATGTAACCGAAAAAAAAAAAAAAAAAGAGTTTTCCGGTATATCGATTTATAGCTTTCATCCCCAGTACAAACATGAGAATCTTCAGTTCGGCTTCATTTCATAGAGATTTAACCCATATCGTTACATTTGAATATCTTACGTGCTATCTCACAGAAAGGCCCATCTTCAATATCGAAATCATGCAATATATTTTAGTTGATATTAATATTCAGTATTTGTATTTTCTATCAAATAAAAAAAAAGTGATTGTGATTTCATTTTCAATTAAAAAAAGATATTTTATGCAAGTATTTTTTTTATAAATGAAATATGACTATATTTTTTTTTTTTTTTTATTTTTAATGAAAATTAAGTAATGGCGAATCATTCGGCAATAACCACTCATCTCTTCCAAAGCAACTAAGCTTAGTTCCCCTAGAAACATATTGGTATAGTCGATCACGAATAACGTGGAATGATAAACATCCGGTTTAACGGATGAGTCGATGATTTTTAGAGTGCTCATCAGGTAAAGCGCAAAGCTCATTTGAAAGAGATAATATAATAGTTACTGTGCAACTTGTTTTCTATTTAGTTATTACTTTAATATCTTCTAATGTAAAATTTTAATTAAATTTTAGTATAAATATGTTAAACGTGATAAATCAGGTGATTATGCATAATCACAGGAAACATATAATTGTGATTATATGTTGCCTGTTATATAATCACCGATTAATCATATTCACCGGAACATACACATAAATACACACACACACACACACACATATATATATATATATATATATATATACACATATATACATATATATACATATATATATATATATATATATATATATAGATAATATATATATTAAAATTCTTAGTATCATTATATTTTTATACAGAGATTTTTAACGGTGCTTTGCAAGCTAAACTCTGAAATATTGCATCACTTTATTACTCTTAAATAAACATAAATTTGTATTAAAAATTAATATTTCTTTCTCTGGGGCCTGAATGGCCGTTGTCACAGGTTTTGAGTTCTAGTCCCGGCGGTACCATGGATGTTTCTAGTGGTTCGGAATTCATTTTAGACTGTAGGCCCCGGTCTAATATGACTGCAAGCGTTGTCTTTAGTCAGTCTTCAGCCTCGTGGTTCCCAGCTGAAGTGAAGCTGTATATTACTCTTAGCCATGGACCCCGTCACCTGCGATGGGTTCTTTGGACCTGGTGTGACTTTCCTGCACCAAGGGAATTAGTAACAACAACTTCTTTTTCCTATGACGCCGCTCTTTGTGAATTCGTCCGAATTGACCACTTGCCAATTTTCCTTATGATCAGTGGTCGACTATGATTCGCCCCTATTACCGGAAGTAACTAGCATTTTCTGATTTATAATAAAAGATTCAAAATTAATTCAGTTTATTTTCTGGTCTTCTATCAGGCGTTTGAAGAGTTCAATGGCTGCTAATATCGATACCCGACGGACCTATTGGGGTACGCGAAATCTAGAAATCTACCAGTAGGCAAATGGCCTTGGCCCATCCTGGGGCTGATGCGCCGATGACGATTTCCATTTAGGAAACAGTTTTAGATATTTTTCAATGATTACTTCAGGTGTGTTTGTAGTCATTTCAACACGATACAAACAACTAATATTTTAATATTATATACTACACAAATATTTCATCATCATCATCATCAGCGACTTAACATGTCCATGTTGGGCCAAGGCAATCTGCGTAATGGCAGTTTCGAGACGAGAGATGTTTTTCTTTTTTTCGGGACAGGGTTGTCAGCCCTACGTCCAATGACCTACAGCCATATTAGATCGATATCTAGGGTTTAAAGTGTATTCCGAACCACTACAAACATTCATGTCATCGCTGGAACTCGAACCCAAAACTGGTGCCATCAGGTTCCTTTTCTTTTATTAATATAAAATGTCAAAAGCGTGTGTATTAGACATTAAATACCGTTTATTTAATAACAACTAGAATTTAAAAGAGGCTATAAAATATCTTCCTCTTTGCTAAGAAATCGGAATTTCTTCCTTGTAGGAATCCTGTTAAACAGTAGATCCCGGTCTAATTAGCCTAAAGTGTGGGAAAAAAAACCCGTAGAGCATCAAATCAAACTAAACCAAATCCTTCCTGTGGGGTTGGATATTTAATGCCGTTTATTTAGAAATGACTATTTAAACAGACTCCAAAATTCCTATTAAACTGATGGGTCGGATTTTGAAACCGCCATGCCAATGTCTGTTAACACATATTTAAGACAGAAATATCAAAAGCATGCATACTAGATATTTAATATCGGTTATTCAATATTGACATGAAAATTCCTTGCTGTTAGGCTGCAAATATTTAATGCATTTTATTTATATAACGACTAAATTTTTAAATAGAGCCCAAATTTCCTTCCTTTAAAGCTGCGATGTTGAAACCATCAAGCCGATATTTAGTAAGAAAGACATAAATATCAAAAGATACTAGATATACTTTTTGAAGTTTAATTCAAACCGGACCCAGTGACATAGCGCATAACGCTATGGATTTATTTTTTATTATTTTCAATAGTTTTATGGCATTGACAAGTGGTCCCTAATTGTACCGAACTTGTTATATTTTTATCTTAATTTTATTTATTTTTAGTATTTTTAATTTTTTGAGTACCACATTTTAATTTTTTTTTAAAAACTTTATCTTGCATCTTTTTACTAACCTAAAGCAGCCAACTAAAATTGTATGTGTCTCAGCCGGGAATGGGCTCTACTAGTAAGTAATTTGTTGAACTAAAATATAACGCGTATTTGAATGCTATGCATCTCATCCCTGGAATGATCATTTAAAAATATTCTGACAAAATATGGATGCAGTGTAGCGGGCTTGTTATAGTTCATCCTGGTTTAAGCTGAGTCTGCTGTATATTTGTCATTCTACAGGGAATGACGGTAAACAAAGTGCCCTGCATTCGAAAAACAACATTTTAAATATTTAAGTATAATATTAATACAAAAATATGTTTAAGAAATTTTTAAACGATGGCAAAAGAATGAAATGGATTAATTACAGATTAATGACAATTAATTATGATTATTAATATTTGTAGTAGTGGGCCTGATGGCCGAGTCCCGGCGGTGCTATGGATGTTTGTAGTGGTTCGGAATCTACTTTAAATCGTAGGTCCCGGTCTAACACGATCGTAGAGTGTTGCGGGGTATTGTTACTCTGCTTCCGTAGTTAATCTTCAAACCACACGCACCTCCTGGATAGTGCTAAGAGAGTAACGTCGGAGCAGCTTTTTTTAGGAGGAGAAAGCGTAGATAAAATTGTCTTACAACGTTTTCTTTGTAACCACGATTTTCCTTTGTCTCCAAACATAAGCGACATAACTACTGCACCAAAGTCATGTATTACACAAGAAATGAATGTGCAAATTACACATACGAATAAAATTTGTTAACTATAAAGTGCAAAAGTTAAAAATTAAAATGATTTTTCACTCTATAAGTATGTGGCTCTGGCGCTCGATGCCACAGGTTTCGGGTTCGAGTCCCGCCTGTGACACGGATGTTTGTAGTGGTTCGGAATCCACTTTAAACCGTAGGTCCCGATCTAACATGATCGTAGAGCGTTGGGTATACGGCTGACAATCCTATCCCGTAAAAAGATAACATCCTCAGGCATGTCACAGGCGGGACTCGAACTCGAAACCTATGGCACCGAGCGCCAGAGCCGCATACTTATGGAGTAAAAAATATTTTAATTTTAATTTTCCCAGCAACAAATCAAATTAAATTAATTTTATAATCCCTAATCACATCATGATTAAAAAAAAAAAAATTAAAAAAAAATAGATAAATAAAAAGAACGAAAAATATCTATGAAGTTAAACAAAGATTCACATTTGAACAATCGTTTTTTATTTCTCATTCCAGATATAATTGCTATGCTTAATACTGATTTATACGCAATTTACGTACACATGACCAAATGGATAGTTAGGCGAGAAAAAAAAAAAAAATTGTCAAAATAAAATTAAAATTAAAACAAGCAACAGAAAAAAAAAAAAAAAATTGAAGTCAATCCATACTTTTTTTTTTCATTCTATTCTATTGCAGAAAGTCCTTTAGAAATAATTTTCATTCATTTTTTTAAGTTTATCGGGCGCCATCTATTGGTAGATATATGCAACTTAAATCTAAAAGAACTAAAATTAAGGAATTAAATTTAATGAATGAATTAATATTTGAAAAAGACTGTATTCACATCCAGTGTCATTCACTACAAGCTCAAACAAAATGCATCTGAACTTGAATGGATGAATAAAAAGTATTTTAAGGACGATTGAAAATTTGAACAAGATATATATAGGGAGAGTGCGAGCAAATAGAAGGATTGAAAAAATGCTTTTAGTAAGATTCTCTAACTTGTAGATTAAAAATGGATTCAACTGCTTTCAAAATAACAACCAACGCAATTACAATTGACATGGAACATCGCATGACTGAACCCACAACACTACGTAACCTTGACTACTTTAAAGTCACCGCAAAGACCTTGAATACTGGTTTTTTTTTAAAGAATATTCTCAACCTTAACATTTTTACCACGAAAAGTGCTCAACCCTATTTGTATTTAAACGATACATAGGCAGTGACGGATTTAGGTTCGATGGCGCCCTAGGCCCAAGTTCATTTGACGCCCTCATATATATAATAGTAATACGAATAGTGGGACCTGAATGGCCAAGTGTCTGGAGCTCGGCGCCACAGGTTTCGGGTTCGAGTTTCCTGCGGTGCCATGGATGTGTGTAGTGGTTCGGAATCCACTTTCAGCCGTAGGTCGCGGTCTCCTATGACTGTAAAAGCGTCATGGAGCAGAAGTCAGACTTTTACCTACGGGTGCTCCATCACAACAGAAACTGCACCCCTCTTCCCTCCTTCCATGAGGGACACGACAACAACAACAACTCAAGTATTTTATTAACGATTGAAAATTTGAACAAGATATATATAGCGAGTGTGCGAACTAATACAGTAGATCCTCTTCAAGTCGGAAACCTCCAGAACTCGAAATTTTTTTTTTGTTCCCTCCCTTCAAGCCCCAAAACCTCCATTACTCGAAATTTCAATCCTCTGTAAGTCGAAATAATTGGTCAATCCCCACAAGCCATTTTTGGTATATATTTTCCCTCCGTAACTCGGGAAAAAAAAAAAAAAAAAAAAAAAAAAAAAATTGGACCTCTGTATCTCGAACATTAGCAACGTTTGATTTTACAACCTTTACAACTCGATCATTTGAAATTATTTTGATTTTTTATTGTAATACATAATATAACTTTCAAGTTGCAAATAAACATGTTTATTACCTCTGTAACTAGAATTTTTATTTATTTTACCTCTCTAACTCAAAATAAGTTAGAAAGAATCTAAACCTCTACAAGTCGAATATTTCCCTACAAAATCCGCGTAAAGTCGAAAACTCAACTCGAATTATTTGGCGTCTCCCTTGAAGTTCGACTTACAGAGGCTCTATTCAAAATAATAATACGAATAGTAATAATGGATTCGATTTAAATTTAGGTATTGAATTTAGGCATGAATTAAATATATATATATATATATTTGGTATAAGAACTAAACATACAATTTTAGAATAAATTGCTTTAATTAAGCAATAAATCATATCTATCTAATTAATCAATAATATATTTGTTTCTTGCTTTCATATGTGTGGAAATATTAATGGCCTCCTCATACTTAACTTCTTGAACTAATTGTGTTTGAATGAAGAAGTTAAGTATGAGGATGTAATAATACTTAATGAGTATGAGTTAGTAACACTTATTAAGTATGAGTTAGTAATATTTAATACTTAACGAAAGTTTTTTTTAGTACCTACTTGTTAAGATATTTAAAATTACTTACACGATTAATTATTTAAAAAAATAATTCTACCCTTTAACTATTGACATCTTGAGGGTTGTCAAAGCATTAAAATACGGTCTCACAGTTGATAAAAAGCAAAATCGATTTCAAATTTTTGGCACCCCTAAAAATTTGCATTAGTCACTGTACATAGGTTTGAAAACGTAAAGAAAAAAAGAAAACTTTGTAGCACATTTTTTTGTAAGTTGTAATTTTTACCTGAATTCCAAGAACTCTTCCGATTTCCTACTTGTTAGATATTTAAAATTTTACTACTTACACGATTAATAATTCTACCCTAAAAAAAAAAATAATTCTACCCTTTAAATATTGACATCTTGAGGTTGCTAAAGTAAGAAAAGAAACATAAAATTCGGTCTTCTAAAAAAATCGATTTCAAATTTTTTACGCCCCTAAAAAATTGCAGCCCTGTTCCCGGGCCTAAGTCTAAATCCATCACTGGTCAGGTTTCGAACCTAGCTTACCTAATATAAAAAACTCAACGATTATAAATTACAATATTAGAAAAAGTGTTTATTGCAAAGTCATGATGTGGTTCAATGCCCATAAAAATTCTTAAAATTAATGAAAATTCTTAAAATTATATTTAGAGTATATAATTTTAAGAATTTTCATTAATAAAAAAATCCTCCAAAGATATTGATATATTTGCTGTCTGTTAGATGACTTTTAACACTGATGAAACAGAAATAAGAATATGTTAAAAAAAAATGTTATTTATTAAAGAAAATAAACCATTAATATATTCACCGTAATTCTCATACTAAATACAATATGGAAATGCATAGGTATTTTAGAATAAATCAGCGATCAAACCATACAATTGATAAAGAACAAAATCGACTTCAAATTTTTTGCGCCCTTAAAAATTTGCAGCCCTGGCCTCAGCCTAAATTCGTAAACGTACATATGTTTTGAAAACGTAAAAAAAAAAAAAAAAAAAAAACAAACTTTCAGCACATTTTTTGCAAGGTGGAATTTTTACCTGGAATTCCAAAATCTCTTCCGATTTCCTACTTGTTAGATATTTAAAATTTTACTACTTAGACGATTAATAATTGTATCCTTTAAAAATATTGACATCTTGAGGTTGTCAAAGCAAGAAAAGAAGCATTCAAATTTGGTTTTATAGTTGATTAAAAAAAAAAAAAAAATCGATTTCAAATTTTTGGCGCCCCTAAAAAAATTGCAGGCCTCGCTTGCCTAATCCTAAATTCGTCGCTGTACATAGGTTTCAAAACGTGAAAAAAAAAAAAGAAAATAACCTTTCTACCCTTTACAAATATTGACATCTTGAGGTTGCCAAAGCAAAAATAGAAGCATTCAAATTCGATCTTACAGTTGCTTAAAAAAAAAAAAAAAAAATCGATTTCAAATATTTTACGTCCCTAAAAATTTGCAGCCCTAGGTCAGGCCCCGCGGGCCTAAGCCTAAATCCGACACTGTACATAGGTTTGAAAATGTAAAAAAAAAAAAAAAAAAAAAAAAAAAAAACCTTTCTACCCTTTAAAAATATTGACATCTTGAGGTTGTCAAAGCAAGAAACGAAGCATTTAAATTCGGTCTTACAGTTGATTAACAAAAAAAAAAAAAAAAAAAAAAAAAAAAAAATCGATTTTAAATTTTTGTCGCCTCTAAAAAATTGCAGCCCTAGGCCTCGCTTGCCTAAGACTCAATTAGTCACTGTACATAGGTTTGAAAACGTAAAGAAAAAGAAAACTTTGTAAGCACATTTTTGCAAGGTGGAATTTTTACCTGGAATTCCAAGGTCCCTTCCGATTTCCTGCCAAGCCATGGCTCTCATATGCCGATCCCTATAATGAACACTGTCCACTGCATACAACAGATCATGTTCAAACACCTTCTGAACCAAGCGTTTCTCCATGTCTTCGCGCATTGAGCAAAGGCCACCCTATACCACGCTCACGACTGCACAGTCTAGCTAGCAAACACCTCGAAACGCCACGGCTACAGCAAGCCGTCGATGCGTTTCCCAATTGGCAGAGCAGGACCGAATCGCGTGACGTAGCATGGAGCGAAGGCCCGAAGTGCGTGACATCTCGATTTTTGTTTTCGTTTTTATTTTCCGGGAAGGATCGATACACCCGACGGCGAAACGTGCCCGGCGAGGGCGAATGTGGAATGGAAGGAATGACGTGGCATAGCGTGACACCACCACCTTGCGTTTCGCTTCGAAGAGGCCATCATTCTCTATCTCTTCTGTTGTTTATCGATTCGAATTCGCTCGTGCCGCCATCTGTTGGATGTTTCTGAAATCACAGTTGCTTTTGTTTACAAAATTCTTTTACATAAAAAAACCTATATATTTTTTATGGGATAAATAAATAATTGTAATAATTAATTAAATAATAATTAATAAAAAAATATTTTAAATGTAAAATTTATATACATTTTTAGCAATATTAAAAACTAATGAAAAGTGTATATACATCAGTTACGCTATGGAAGTTGAATTATAATTTTATTTAATTATAATTTAGTATAAAGTGTATTTAGCAAAAAAAAAAAAAAATATATATATATCTTTTAATGGGAGAAATAAATAATTATTAAATAATAATTAATAAAACTAATTCAAATATAAAATTTGCTTAGATTTTTAGTAATATTAGAAACTAATGAAAAGTGTATATACATCAGTTATGGTACGTTAACTGAATTACAATTTAATTTAATGATAATTTAGTATAAAGTATATTTAGTGAAAAAAAAATTAATTGATGTTTATAACTTTTCTTTTGTTACAGGTCAATGACAATAATTAACGTCAGAAAATTAGATCTTCAATAAATACAAAATTTGTATTCACAGATAAAATTAAAATTATTTGAACTTCAGAAAAGCATATTCAGTTATTCTAGCTGTGAAAACGAAAAAATTATTTCCTCATTAAAATTTCGACGTCTAGTTGAATTTTGAAAGAACAGTTATAAGCACTTCTTATTTCATTAATATACTTTATCTACCTCTGACGTAGACGAGGTGGCCGAGTGGTTAAGGCGATGGACTGCTAATCCATTGGGCTCTGCCCGCGTGGGTTCGAATCCCATCCTCGTCGGTTGTGTGTTTTTTTTAATAAAATCGATATTTTTTTTTAAAGAAAATTTAATATTACAGGGGTTAAATAATAATTTTTTAAAGTGACCTATATTATCTCAGTGAAATATTATTATTTTATTTTTAAGTACCATTTTTCCAAAGAAAAAAAAAAAAAATATTTTGCATGGGGATAGATCTTTTACAGATATTAGTTTTCTGAAAATACTTATAGGTATTAAAAGCCACTGCTTGAAACAATAAATTATTCTCTATGTTTGAGGAATAAATGTTCTTAATAATTACATAAATAATTTTAAAAAACATTTATTTTAATAAAAATATAAAAAAAAAAAAAAAAAAAAAAAAATTATAAAATACTACTACTACTAATAATAATGAATGAATAAATAAATAAAAATAAAGATAATTAAAAAAACATAGGATATAAAATAAAAAAAAATATTTTAATAATAATAAAAATAAATAAATAATTTTGATGAGAAATTTATCATATTTCGATATGTTAACTTTTTAATAATTAAATTTAAAAAGTCAATTATAAAGTACTCAATTATATTATATGCTAGAATATGTAACGTTATATAAAGAAAAAAACCCAATATTACAAAGTTTTATTAACATAAGACAAATTTAAATAAAACGGAATTTAAAAACAAGTAATAAAAAAAAAAAAAAATTTTAAAGTCAATTAATACTTTTTTCACTATATTGCAGAAAGTCCTTTATAAATAATTTTTTATTCATTTTTTTTTTTGGTTTATCTGGTGCCATCTATTGTTAGATGTATGTAACATAAATCTAAAAAAAATATAATTAATTAATTAAATTTAATTACTGAATTAATATTTGAAAAAACTATATTAACATCCAGTGTCCTCCACTACAAGTTCAAAAAAATGTATTTGAACTGGAGTGGATGAATAAAAGTATGTTATGAACGATTGAAAATTTGAACAAGATATATATAGGGAGAGTGTGAGCTAATAGCAGGAATTGAATAAAAATAAACTATAGAATTACAAACGATTTTATTTTCCTGAAAAATCTCATTTTCTCTTTGAAATAGCATGCTTTTTACCAGACGATTTATTTAGAACAATTTTACATTATTTAATTACGTAGTTATTAGCTCGTGAAAGAAATTTAAATAAATATGATGTATAAAAAGGCTCGTGAAGAAATTTTAAATAAATCAATAAGAATAGCTCGTGAAAGAAATAAAAAAAAATTAATTAATAAGTAACGTTCAAAGTTTTCAAGAGCAAAAATAATTGATCAAGGTAAAGAAAAACTACGATCTCGAAAACAATACCGATAATTTTGTCAATAAAATAAATAAATAAATAATCAACTTTTGATGCAATCTTCTTGAAAAATGTTGTTTAATGATTTTGGGTATGAAAATTCATATTTAATAGTATTAAAACTCTTAGAAAAATAGCTCCATTGTTAAATTATCACTATATAAGGTTTTCCGGTAATGTTACAACATGGTATTGTGGTTGTATGAAGCTTATTTTCCTCTAATGTATATTTTGATCAGTATATCTAATCGTTAATAAAAGCATGATTATTTAATTTTTGCTTATAATATCACTAATATTATATGAACAAGTAATATAAAAAATATTTTTTTAAAGTCAATTCCTACTTTTATTTCACTCTATTGCAGAAAGTCCTTTATAAATAATTTTCGTTCATTTTTTAAAATTTATCTGGCGCCATCTATTGGTAGATGCATGCAACTTAAATCTAAAAAAAAAAACCTAAAATTAATGAATTAAATTTAACTACTGAATTAATATTTGAAAAACTGTATGAACATCCAGTGTCTCCACTACATGTTCAAAAAAATGTATTTGAACTCGAGTGGATGAATAAAAAAAATTGAAAAATTGAATTGAAAATTTAAACAAGATATATGTATATATAGGGAGAGTATGAGCTAATAGAAGGAATTTAATAATAATATTAATCGATATACAGGTCGGTTATAAAATTAAAAATTTAATATAAGAACAAAGCGCATAACAGAAATTTTAAAAAATAAAAATGAACTACAGAATTACAAACGATTTTATTTTCCTATTGATCCTATCCTAAAATCTCATTTTCACTTTGAAATAGCATGCCCTTTACGAGACGATTTATTTAGAACAATTTTACATTATTTAATTACGTAGTTATTAGCTCGTGAAAGAAATTTAAATAAATATTATGCATTAAAAAGCTCGTGAAAGAAATTTAAATAAATATTAAAAAAAGCTCGTGAAAATTTTAAATAAATCAATAAGAATAGCTCGTGAAAGAAATAAAAAAAAAATTAATTAATAAGTAACGTTCAAAGTTTTCAAGGGCAAAAATAATTGCTGCCCTCTCAAAAATATTTTGTGGATAAAAAAAAAAAAAAAAAAAAAAAAAAAAAAAAAAAAAAAAAACTCAGCTTTGATGCAATCTTCTTGAAAAATGTTTTTTAGTGATTTTGAGTATGAGAAATTCATATTTAATAGTTTCAAAACCCTCAGAAAGATAGTAAGTTTCGGTAATGTTACAAGATGGTATTGTGGTTGTATGAAGCTTATTTTCTTCTCTTTCTTATTTTCTTTTTGTATATTTTGATTAGTATATTTAACAGGCTTTTATGAACTGTAAAATAAAAGCCTCTTAAATATACTCCATGATAATTTAAAGACAATAAATTGCCTTAAAATAAGCTTCATGATAATTTAAAGTTAAACATGAATATATAATTTTTTCTTATAATGTCACTAATATTATATGAAAAAATACACCATATAATATAAAAATGAATCATTAAATGATGCATTCTTTATCATATGGCTTTGGTTTGTCTCTCTACGGTCATTTTGTGCACACTTTAGGCTGATTAGACCGTGACCTACAGTTTAACGTGGACTCCAAACCCCAAACAAACTACCACACTTCGGGATTCGAACCTGAAGTTCAAACCAAAGTTCTAACCAATTGGCCATCAGGCCGCTGTGTAGTATGGGAGAGAACCTTTTTTCTCATAACCATTACGGAATGTTTTTACACACGTAGTGACAATCACCATTATGCCTACTGGTCTCTAAAATCAGTGGTTGCAATGGGAACCACAGACGGACCTATGTTCTCATGAACATTAACTGTCACTGGTCAAGAGTCAAGCGTAGTTGCATTAACTATTAGAACTACAATCATTTAATATTATTTTACTTTATTTAATTTAATTTATTAAGAGTTAAAAAAAAAAATTTCTCTTGTAAATGAGAGAAGATAATAAAAAAAAAATTGTAAAGCAATGATCAGTTACAGAATGTGGCTCGTACAAACGCTCGTATTTACTCCAACTTATTTGCTCGTATTTACACCAATTGTGCACGATGGCCAGGGTCGGGTTTTCCTATAGGCTAACTAGGCTTCAGCCTGGGGCCTCAAGATCAAGGGAGACATTCAAATTGTTAACAAAATTAGAATGACACTATTCTAAAAACGATAAACACTAAAACACTGAATTAAAGATAAGGAGAAATTCTACACATATGACTCATAAACAAACATAAAAATGTACTGGTTAAGATCAACGCGTTCGGCTCCTTGGGTCTGTTTGTTTGTATAGATTAGATTGCACCAAAGTATAGTTCATACGTTCACTGATTGCTATGGCAAATATTGACATGCCTTATGCTACTAAGTTCTGGTTTGTCCTTGCATAAATAAAGTGCAGATTGGTGTAGATTGGAACAGACAAACGAACAGACTTATTAACATCCCGACGTTCGATTATATTCGTATTACTTCAATATTATGAAATACTTGTTAATGATATTTATCACAGTAATGATGTATTTTATTATCTCTCACTTAATTTGCAAACTTAAAAATGTGTGGTGAAAGGGCCTCATAAGGGGAATAGCCTAGGACCTTTTTTCATCTAAATCCTTCCCTGACGCTGGCTCTTTCAATAGCCATCAGTGTTGCGAAATGTTACACATTTCTCATGTGTTACAATTCACATTTCACATCATCACATTTAACATCACACATTTCTCATGTGTGATTTTATTTCAATACATGTGATGTTCTTTAATTGACTTCATATCAGCCCGAAGATTGATTTTCTGGGGTTGTCTGTTATAAAATCAACTGCAGACAACTGTGAGTATATCTCAGAATTGAAATGCTTAAATGCAAAAATCTAACAACATTCTAGACAACAAGGACGATCAATAAACAAACTAAACCGAGACATTCTTCGATTCAGACCCTGTCTGGTTTTGGAGACCAATAGAGGTAAACAAGTCTCTAAAAGTTATTTCCTTAAAGCTGAGTAAGTAAATCCTTCGCATGTGAAGTGCCTGCCTATTTCAGAGTATAGAACAGTAATCTTTATTTCGAAAGAGCAGAATGTTGAGACCTTTTTTGTACTACAATTGGCGCTATATCGCTACTTGGCTCCTTTTTAGAAAATATATTCTACAAAAGAATTTTATATACTACTGTACCCAAAAGTAAGACCAATTATTTTTTTTTTTCTCCAAAAACTCTTTATTTATTCTTCCAAATTCATTTCATTGCCTTCAAAGTAATCCCTTCCGGACACAATGCACTTATGCCAACTTTTTTTCCAATCCTCAATCCATGCTAAAAAGTCATTGGCCGGGAGGGCTTTCAAAGCACACGGCGATTCACGTTGAATCTCTTCAATCGACTCAAAATTTTTGGCGATAAAATCACGAAGAATCAATGCAGTGTGAGCTGGCGCATTCAGTGTTTTCGGTACCAATCGAGATTTAATGCATTTGAGGCGCAAAATGGAATGGATCGATCCTTTTGAAATTCCAACATCATCAGCAAGATCTCTAATTCTGAATCGACGGTTTGCAAGCAATACATATTAAATTTTTGGACGCGAGCTTCGTCTGTTGAGGTTGAGGGTCGACCAGAGGGCTCTTCGTCTTCAACGCCTTTTCTGCCTTCTTTGAACAGTTTATACCATTTCGAAACATTTCTTTCCGATATAGGAATGCTCACCGAATGCCTTCTGCAACATTCTATGCGTTTCCGCAAACAAAATTGAATGCAAGTTTTTTAATCAATTAATTCAGACATTTCAAAAAGTTTCAGTTTTAGCGTCTCACAAAGCCAAGTGTAACTCAAACACTAATGAATATTTTGACGTCAAATTTCACACAGAGAATTCATCCCGGGAATTTTAAATTAAATATTGGTCTTACTTTTTGGACACGGTAGTATGTATTTTTCAATTCCTTCCATTAGCTCACACTCTCCCTATATATATCTTGTTCAAATTTTCAAAAGTGAATAAAATATTTTTTATTCATCCACTGAAGTTCAAATACCTTTTTTGAACTTGTAGTGGATGACACTCGATGTTAATACAGTTTTTTTTTTCAAATATTAATTCAGTAATTAAATTTAATTAATTAATTTTATTTCTTTTAGATATAAGTTACATATATCTACCAATAGATGGCCTTAGATAAACTTAAAAAATAAATAACAATTATTTATAAGAGACTTTCTACAATATAGTGAAAAAAAGAAGGAATTGATTAAAAATTTTTTTTATATATATATTACTCGTTTTGTAAGCAAATATAGTATGCAAGGATGTCTTCTATGTGAGGGCAAATGCTTCATTTTTAGAAAGTAGAACAGCCTATTATAAATTCCTGAAAAAGTAAATTATTAAAAGCATATTATTCCAGTAAGCACCAAGGGTCAAAACCGTTTTAATTTTTCTGCCTTTATCTATAATTCTAGTGTTTTAATGTGTTTTTGTATCCAACTTATTACAGCAACAATAAGCTATTCGCTGTCGCGGGTCGGATTGATGACACTGGCGGGCCGTAGTTTGGAGACCCCTGCCTTAAAGCATCAAAGACAATTGTCTAAATGTTTGCCATCTGCATTAGAACAACAAAAAAAAAAAAAAGAACATTCATCTAAGTAAATAAACACAATTGTTAAGCAGAAATTTATATCTATGTTTTTAATTTAGTATAAAACATCATATAATCTAAAAAAGTACAATGTGAAGAAAATTCAATGACTAGCAAAATATGTACAGAAACCCTTAAATAAAAAGTTACTAAACAAGATTTTAAAAATTAATTGCTTTGAAATCATTTAGTTGCAACTAGAATACTGATTATTGTGTGTCACCCCTTAACCTTCTGATTTTAATTGATGGTACTGAAACATAATTTATAGCTGGCTGCTTAATTAGTATTAGTATGGAGATGAAAAATAAAATTGCTTAAGTTTAAAAAATGGTGCTGCAAAAAAATTTTCAAAAATAATAAATAAATAAACAACAGAAAACAATTTTTGAAGAAAAAATAAAATAATTTTAAGCTTAAAAATTCGACACCATTTATGGACCAGTTGCAGATGACATTTGGAAAGGAAAAAAAAAGGGCAAAGCAGTTGAATGTAAAAAAAAAAAGTAATCCTCAGAACAACTAAAAATATAAAAATATTTTTAAATCAACGTTGATAAACTTTTTGATCAGATTTTCATTTTATTTATTTTCGGTTTTAATAATTTAGAAAAATAACTTTTAAATTCAAATTCGTAATGGAAGAATATATATTCGAATAAGAACAGTTCGATTTTCAGATACGAACAATTCATTTTTTTTTCCAAGAATTATTAAGTTCAATAAAATTTTTTTACATTCTTGTTAAAAACTTTTATTACATGAATAAATATCTACGAACTTTAAGGACACCTTTTTTTTTATTAGTCGCTTTTGTATAGAGAAATAACTTTTAGTTGATTTTAAAATTTCCAAATTTTAAAATTTCGTAATTTTCTGCTTTCTCAGAACTCCTTTGACGAAATATTCTTTTCGAATTCCGACTTGAAATTCTTGTAAAATATGTTCTATTGTTTTCACATCTGAGAGCTAATGAGGTATTTTAACAACTTTTCTGCAATTGTTACGCAACCACAATCAAACATTAAGTGTACTTAAGACTATTATATTGGTAAAATTAGAGCCACACTTTAGAGTAGGGGTGGCCAATACGCGGGCAGCATGATTCCCACTTTGAATATTTTTCGATCCATGAGATTTATCACACCTTTACAAAATATAGTAATTTTTTTGATGGCCAAAGTAGTGAAAAACAATGTATTAAAAAATACACCATGTGTGCATCCATATATTCAAAAATTAACTGTCGAAATTTTGAGGAAAAAATTAACTTTGATTTTTAAAATAATATTCTTGCGAATATAGGACAGATATTGCCTGTTTTATTGATGAGTTTACAGTTATGAGTTCGCAGAATTATATTCTGCGAACTCATGATTCCCCATGTATCTTGGAACATCTAATATAACAGATTCTATGTTTCACTTTAAGTGACCTCAGAGACCATCCCTGCGTATATGCAGAGGGAATTTCGATATCAGAGCAAACCAGACTCTTAGTTCAAGTTGTCAGCGCTTTTGGTTCAACTCATACACCTGTGAATCGTTTTTTCGAAAATGAAATTGATCATACACAAAACAAGCTCAAACTTAACGGACGCAACACCAATTACGATGTACAAATACCCAAATTGAGATCGATTTGCAAAAGCTAAGTGAAAGAATGGAGAAACAAATATCGCGTTAGTAAAATAAATATTTTTGAATGATTTCATTTTTTTTTTATTTTGTTTATACTTATATATTTTTTATATTTCATTTTTTATATTTCTTTACAATGTGCGTTTATTATCATTGTTATTATATTATCTATGTTTACATGTAAGAATAATAGTAAACGCAATAATAATAACTCCTATGTTTTAATTTATCAATCCAAAAAATGCCTATAGTGGGTCTAAATCTAATATGGGGATATATAATTTTATATGCCGCCCGTGGAGTTATGCTGCATTCCCAAAGTGGCCATCAAGAACATTTGGGTTGGCCCCCCTTACTTTAGAGAAACATTTTTGTTTGATTATTTAAAATTTTTATTGAAAATGTCAATAAATATTTACTGATCAATGATGCCCTCAATAAATTCGAATTTCCCTACTCTAGGGGATACACTAATTTAACGAATAAAATAAGTTTTAAATTTATAATTATTTCGATTTTATCCAAACCATCATGCCACTAGCTTCAAATTTATTACGTTTGCTTTATTAAATTTCAATCTCATTTTCAGCTTAGTTAACAAATGTTATAAATTGAATGAAGATATTCATTTATTAAAATTATACCGTATTTTTTTTTTTTTTGCTCTAATGCAGCTGGCAAACACTTAGACACGGACGTCTTAGATGCCTTAAGACTAGCGCTGCACAGACGTACTCAAAGAAAACGTTGAAAGACAATTTTATCTACGTTTTCTCCTCCTATAAAAAAGCTGCTCCGACGTTACTCACTAGCACTACCCAGGGGGAGCGTGTAACTTGAAGATAAGCCTCGGAGTAACAATGCCCCCGCAACGCTCTACGCTCCTATTGGGACCGGGACCTACGGTTTAAAGTGGATTCCGAACCACTACAAACATCCATGGCACCGCCGGGACTCGAACCCGAAACCTGCGGTACCGAGCTCCAGAGTGCTAGCCACTCGGCCATTCATACCCCAAATTATACCATATTGTTACTTTTATAAATGAATATTACTGTTTATACTAATTAAATTTGCGAAAAATATTTGGAATGCAATCAGAATGCTTATTCATGTTTGGTTAATTGCTACAATTGGAAACCAATTTTGTGTAAAAGTTTATGCGTAAACTTCGAAGAATTTGTCTTTTAAAACTGTATTTATTAGTTCACACTCTCCCTATATATATATATATATCTTGTTCAATTTTTCAATCGTTCATAAAATACTTTTATTCATCCCCTCCAGTTCAAGTACATTTTTTTTTTTTGAACTTGTAGTGGAGGACACTGGATGTTAATACTGTTTTTTCAAATATTAATTCATTCATTAAATTTAATTAATTAATTTTAGTTTTTTTTTTTAGATTTAAGTTGAATGTATCTAATAATAGATGGCGCCAGATGTAAGAGGAAAATTTCAACTCTATTTATAAAGGACTTTTCTGCAATATGGTGGAAAAAAAAAGTAGGAATTGACATTAACACTTTTTTTTATATTACTTGTTTTAATTTTGAAGGTTCATGTGCTGTTACAAAAATGCCTCATAGATTCATGCACATTAAGTTAGGAAAAACCTTCATAATGTTCATTTATTAATAAAAATCAAGTAAAACAGAAAAACTAACAAACGTCGTCAATATTTTAATTGTCTTTTAGATATTACACCGTCATTATAGGTGCCTCATATGTGAGTTTTTTCAATTCCTACTATTACTTCACACTCTCCTATATATATTTATAGTTCAAATTTTCAATCGTTCATAAAATACTTTTTATTCATCTACTCAAGTTCAAATACATTTTTAAGATTTGTAGTGGATGACACTCGATGTTAACACAGTTTAAAAAAAAAAAAAATAGAAAGCGAATAAATAGTAACAAAATAATAGTCCAACACCATATATAGAAAAGAAAATTACAAGGAAATTCGCTTTCTATTTTGCCACTTAATATAGTGATTCTGTCATATGCATATACATATTTATATTAATTGTAATTATTTAATAAAAAGTAGCTAAAATAAAATTTTCCTTTGTTGACCTAAGCAGGAATTGACTTTGATTTTTTTTTTTATATTACTTGTTTATTTAGAATTTTTTTAATGAGTTTTAATGTTCAAGTGTTAATCATATCAATCATAAATATGTTATCAAATCAAACACGATTGATTTCCGAAACATCATTAAATAAAAATTTTCTTTTTAATTTTTAAATTATCACTTAATTTATTAAGTATTCTGACAAATCTGTGCCCTGATTTTATGTCATTGAAGGTTTTTGTTGTAACGAATGTTATATTTTATTACAAGAAATTAACTGAGTATCTTACATTATGGTCACCATCATTTTTTTTCCAATCGTCTAGCGAGCACCATTGATTGTAATGCTGCAATTAAATTTTCAAATAATGTTGAAATTTTAAAAAATAAAAATACCTAGAAATATCTTCTACGATAAGTATTTGTTTCAGATGCTGGGTGTTATGTGGCGGATAAAATCGAGTCAAGATGAGTCTTTCCAAACCATCCTATATATGTTCAATGGTATTTAAATCATTGAAAAAAAAGCCGCTCGATATTCCGTCGTATCGATGTCTTCGCTTTCCAGAATTTAATTAAAAATTAACATTATTTCTGTATATTTACTTTTTTATAATTTTTAAAATAATATATACATTCTTAATTTTTATTAATAATGTGCTTAATAGTTGTATTATTAATTATTATATTTTATTTCCAGTAAAAGAAGACTATTTAATTATAATATAGCTATAAAATGTATGATATATTATTTTATTTTACGGAATTATTAATTTCCTTTTTTTTTTTAACTGGAAATAAAGATATTTTTTATAAATTATTATTCATTTTTGCTTTACATTTTCAATACTAGTTAATTATTCAGAAAGAAATTGCTTATGTTACCAATATTCCAATACAAATTAGAAATAATTTGAATTTCCAATTGAATTATAAATTTGAATTGAAAATTATAAATTATTTGGTAGATAAAAAAAAAAAAAAATCTCTACTTTTGATGCAGAATTCCATTTTTAAATTCTGCTTCTTAAAACTCATTAATTCAACGATTCTTTTATTCTTATTCCAGTTAAAAATTATTTTATTAAATACATTCATTCATCCGAACTCAGCCATTTTTGTTTTCCATCATAAATTTTTTACCGTTAAAATGTTCGAATATTCTAGTAGGGATAAAATTTACAAAAATAAAATAATAAAGAAAATAAAAGAACTACAATTGGAACAAAAATATAGATATATAAATATACATCCAAACAGAACATTTATTCTTAACGATTTTCCGTTAAAGCGGAAATGAGTCATGAAGTGGTAAGCTGTTGCTGCAGTCAGTGCATTAGTTCTCAGTTGAAAGTCCATTTGGTTTTAGTCGAGTTAGTTTCGATTCGATTAGATCATCTCAAAACAGTAATTTTTTTTTTTCGGTGATGATGCATTTGTTATCGCGGATTAAGACTATTCTTCAAATTTCAATCACGTTTTTCATGGCTAAAGAGGTTGGTAATTTCAATGGATGTTACTTATAGAACTTTTCAAACTTTTTATAATCTCTACATTGAATTTCGGTTTATAAGTAAGTGAGCAGTAATTTACAGTTCAGAGTCCATTTCGTTTTAGTTGGAGGTTGAAGTAGTTTTGATTTGATTCAATTAGTTGATGACAATTTTGAATTTTTTTCTATGGTGCATTTATTATTGCGAAGTAAGTCTATTATTCAGTTTTCTGTCATGTTTGTGGCGAAAGAAGTTAATTTCGATGGACTATGTTTATTGTATATAAGAACTTTTTAAACTGTTTTTATAATCTCTGCAAAGAATTTCAATTTCATAAGTAAGTGACCTTTTATTTAATTATTTACATTATTTTGTTAAATTTTTTTGCTATAGTAATGTTTCAATTATTTACATTATTTTTTATTATATTATACATTGTTTTTTTTTTTTTTTTTTTAAAATATTTTAAAAAAAAAAATATTTATAATAGGGAATATTTGCAAATGATTATCATTTCAAAACTAACTTTTAAACATTAAGCTATGTTTTGAGAGTAATATTTTACTGTTTATGTTAAAAAAAGAAAGGCTTTGTTGAATGAATATTTTAAGTAAAATGTATAGTTTTCTTTTTTTTACTTTGTTTAGAAATGTGCATATTCGTAAAAAAAAAAATGTTTAGAAATACATATTTTTGAAATTATATCCATCATATTATCGAGTATATTTTAATAATAATATTTATATTTCAATAATAATAATTGAGTATATTTTAATAATAATATTTACATTTTAATAACAATAAATGAGTATATTTAATAATTTTTATAATATTAATAATATTAATTGAGGATGTTTTAGTTTTGTTTTACACCTTTTACCGTTAACTTTGGCCTTATGTTATTGATCTAAAAATATTCTTATGAAATTGTACTATGCTTTAATATAAATATTTTAAAAATTACTAATAATTAGTATTAATTTATTTAAAAAAAATATTATTAATTTATTTAAAATCAAAATTTTTTTTTGAAAAATCTAATTTTACGTAAAAGTTATAAGAATTATTGCCTTTTATATTAATCGTTGATTGCAATTTTGATAAAATAACACTTTTTATTGGCACAGTAAAAGTTATGTTTTTTTTTTTTTTTCCATTCCTAACTGCTCTTATTAGTTAAGACACTCGAATTTAAGCAGTTTATATGAACACAGTTATAAATTTCAATTTATGAAATTTCACGGAAGTAATTTTGTATTTATTAAACTTAAAATTTTAAAATGTTTTTGTTTTGCAAATATTTTATTATGTAATATTTTATTTAAAGAATTTGATTTCCTGTTGTAAATATTAAAATTTTGAATATGAAATACAATATTTATAACTGTATGAACCTCGCACCAGATGGCTCCAGGAGACAATTCATATTTCGAACTCAGTATGCGCGCGCAGTAAACTGTAGGCGGAGTGATACAAATGGTGTTCTGTGTGTAATAAGATTGGCTGCGTATCGAAATACAAAAAGAGTGTGGTATTCAGTGTATTACGAATTGCTATGCAGTGATGGAAGTGTATTTTAACTATTTTTTAAGTGTCTTTTTTTCTGGTTTAATGGATGGTTCGTTTTCAAATTGATTGCCCTGTTTTTTATATTTAACATCTTCTATTTGTTCGACGCTAGCAGTATATTGCTGAATAGTTATGAATGTGTATGTTTAATTATTTTCTCGCTGTTGCTTACAGCACACTTAAGAACTTGATAATTTATATGATTTTTTTTATAACAATTGTATATCTTTTGATTCAAGTAGTGTTTAATGTTGGTGATTCAAGCACTGAAAGTTTATGTATAATGAATGCAATTTTTATGCTTTGTTATATAAACTGGTTGTGTTTCTAAAAGTTTTTTCTACATTTTCTTTTCAAATTGTATTTGTAGAATTTCTGTATTTTTTTGTCTTGTATATATCTATACCTTTTTTTAAAAATATTTTTACTACTTTTTATGGAATTAATTTGGAAGCATGTGACAGATTTGTATAGTTAAGACTATTATATAGTTTTGTTATACAGATTCATCCTGCTTCTAATCGTTCCTTGTCAGATCTTTTTGATTTTATTTTTTTACTTTTCACCGTTCATTCTAACATTTATAGTAATATTTTATTTATATGTATAGAAATATCATTCTTACATTAAGCTTATTTGGTATTTATATTTTATATTTGTACTACTTTTGTTTTATTCATGCATGTTTTTTTGTGTGTGTTTATGATGTAAGTGTACGTTTCATTGTTTTTTTTTTCGCACATTTTGGATCTTGATTCAATTTGCATTCGAATATTTTCTATTTTTTGTACATATTTTTATGGAATCGACTACGAAGCACATGAATTTTATGTATAATGAAGGCGATTTTATTGCTATGTTATATGTTGTAGCGACACCTATTGATGGAAAATGGAATACAAATTGAACGACTTCTACTTTCACTGTTAAAAAAGGGAATTTTCCCGCTAGAATAAAAACAGAACGTAGTTGGCGTTACGTAGTTGGCGTTAAATTAAATAAAAGATGTTGTAAATGTAAAAATTGATTATCGTCTTTTATTTTGCCGTCTGGATTTTAATAACACTACGCAACCTTTACAAAGCCGCCACAATATTAACTGTGTTTCCGGAAAGAGTTTTCTACAATTTTCTTTTTTTGTATTGTATGTGGCCAATTTCTATATTTTTGTCTTCTATCTCTCTGAATATATATTTTATGTTTTTACTATTTTTATGGGGTAGATTTAGAAGCACATAAAAGTTTAGGATAGCTAATGCTGTTATACAAACTGATTGTGCTTCTAATCGTACCTTATATATTCTCTTTTTTGATTTTGCTTTTAATTTCTTGTAATTTTTTATCTATGCGAGTATATATAGCAATATTACATTAATTTATTTGATATTTATACTTGTACATTTTCTTTTTTTTGCACTCCTGAAGTTTTTCGCTGTATATATTATTATGATGTATGTATATGTTACATATTTTTTTTGTAAAATTCGCATTTTGGGTTTTTATTCAATTTATATCTCATTTTTTTATATTTTTTTGTAGATCTTTTAATCTAACCGAGTAGGAAACTCATGAAGTTTATATAAAATGAATCTAATTAAAATTAGTAAATTGAATCTTTTTATATAAATTGTGTTTCCGGAAAGAGTTTTTTGCATTTTTCTTTTGTATTGTATTTGGCCAATTTCTATAACTTTTGTCTTTTTCTCGGTATATATCTATATATTTTTTTAAGTTTTTAATTTTTTTTATGAGGTTGATTTAGAAACACATGAAAGTTTAGAATAGCATATAGCTTTGCATATAGCTATTATATAACTTGGTTATACAGACTGATTGTGCTTCTAATCGTTCCTTGTCCACATTCTTTTATTTGTTTTTGTCTTTGATTTATTGTAATGTTTTATTTGTGTGTGTGTATATAGCAATATACACTAATTTATTTGATTTTTATATTTATTGTAAAATTTGCGTTTTGGGCCTTTATTCAATTTATATCTAATTTTTATATTTTTTGTAGATCTTTTAATGTAACCGACTAGGAAACATATGAAGTTTATATAAAATGAATGTAATTTTTATGTTTATATATATATATATATATATATATATATATATATATAATTGTTCTGTCTTTAATATTTTTATAGGATTGATTTAGAAGCTGATGAAAGTTTTGGCTAGCTAATGCCAATCAGTCTGTATAGCTTTGCTATATGGACTGATTGTGCCTCTGATTGCCTCATACACAAATTTCTTCCACCTTCTTTTTCAATCGCCATAAGTACTTGAAATATAAGATCTTAGATAGGATCGCCTTCTTCCATAACAGTCAAACATTTGCCAAGATGCATGAAGGCTTCATTCGTATTTTTAATTGCCAAATTTTTGACATTTGTTGTGTAGGTTGGGTTTTTGGTAGCATTATTATATTTGCTGTTTTCCTGGCATCCGGGAAGTGAAGAAATATAATGGTGCTATTGAATATTTTTGTGATATTTGGTATTGTATCGAGGAGTAGGCACAGCAAGGCTTTGTGTGGAATTCTATCATGTCCTTGTTGCTTTTTTAATTTTGACTTTTTTGATAATATTCATGACATCGTTAGACGTGAAGAAATTATAGGGTTGATGAATACAATTATTATGGAAGTAATTTGTCATGATGTCTTCGACAATTTTAATTTCTTCGTTAACATAAAAGCTCCAGATTTTCGGTGAAAGCATTTGCTTTGTCTATTGAAAAGAAAACCATTGCAGAAGATATCTTGGTATATTTTTTTGGTGGAGTGTTTGTTAATAAGGTATAGTGAGGTTATCTTCTGGATTTGAACTCTCAAGGAAGCCATGCCATCTTAAATTGAAGTTGTTTATTTATTTTTTGATTTCACTTTGTAGACCGTCTTGCTGTGTGAATTTACTTTTTGCCAAAGTGTTCTATTTTTTTTTTGCATTTAATTACGAAATTCTGTTGGTAGCTTGTGATGATTTCCTTGGTTCTACTGGAGAGCTTGATTGTTTTTTGAATTTCGCAGGAGAACTTGTTTAGTTTAATTTCGATGTCATACATGCTTGAAATTGATGGATTTCCTAATATTGTTCTAGAAAGGATGTTATTAAATATTTTCTAATTGGTAGTCCCTAACTGGTGTAATTATATTGGAATTGTAGAGTTTTGGGAGACTTCAAATAAGAGAGTTATGGTCAATGGGAAGGTCATTAAAGGTGCCATTCCGGAATAGAAGCTTCTGGATAATAGTACGTCCAGTGTGTCTTGTTCGGGTTATGAAAGCAGAAGTAAATAGGTTGAGTTGGGGCTTTCATATTAAAATGAGTTTTGAATTTGATCAATGAAAAAAAGTTGGTTCAATTTCTATTGTTTCTTCCTGGGATTCAGGTTGAGTGTTCAGTATGGAAGTCTCCAAGCACAAACACTTTGTTGATTGAATTTAAGATTTGACCCAGTTCTAGAAAATGTACCAGTGGGAGGCCGATAGACACTGACTAATTTTACTATTGTTGATGACATTAATAACTATAGTTGTGTTTTCATTGCTGATGGATGTGAATTAGATCTGAAGGAGTTTGATGTTTCATTGTATGCAGGTTGTTGTGAATTCTCTGCGGGTGAATTTGTCTGTTTTGTAAATACAGTAGAACCTCCGTAAATCGAACTTCAAGGGAGACGCCAAATAATTCGAGTTATAGAGTTTTCGACTTCTTCGGATTTTGTAAGGAAATAATCGACTTATAGAGGTTTAGATTCTTTCTGACTTATTTTGAGTTAGAGAGGTAGAATAAATAAAAATTCAAGTTACAAAGGTAATAAACATGTTTATTTGCAACTTAAAAGTTATATTATGTACTACAATAAAAAATCAAAATAATTCCGAAACAACCTTAAAAATTAAAAATATTTTATATTAAAAGAATCAATTATTTATATTTTTTTTTTTGCTTTAGACAATGCGATGGCATTATCTAAGCTATAAAGAGCAGAAAATTCTTTTTTCTTCCGAGTTCTTAGTTTGCTCTATGAAATTCCGTAAAACTTTTAATGCTGTTCTTGCCTCTTTGACGGCAACCCATGAAGCGCATGTTATATTATTGGAGTCTTCTATGTCATCTAAACCATTGGTTTCAGTTTTCTGAGCAACTGAATCAATAATTTCGTCATCAGAAAATGTGCCAGCAGTAATAACTCCGTCATCACACGTAACGAAGTCCTCAAAATATATTCCTGTTTCAGTTACCACTGTATCCCATTCTGCAGGACGCTGGATAGAAATAACTTCTACTTCAGCTTCTTCTGTTGGTGACACCGGAAACCCACAGCGTACATAATAGTTTTTTTAAATTAGTCGCAGTTACATTTCGAAAAGCTTTGTCAGCCATTCTCAATACAATATATCTACAGGCTTGCAATACATCTATAATAAAATTCTTTTCTTCTTTTTCTTGTTCCTGACTACTTCTTTCCGGTATAATGACTTGAAGTTTTTAATGATGCCTTGATCATTGGCTGTAATTTTGATGTGGTATTGGCAGGCAGATAGATCAGATCATTTGTGAAATATCATTATGTGCCGTACAATTATCAATGAATATTAGAATTTTTCTTTTTTCTTTAGACATTCTCTTGTTAATATTTATGAGACAGTTTTTGAAAAATCCAGAAGTCTTCCATGCTTTTGTATTTGCTTCATATTTCTAAGGTAGTGATTTATATCTTGAAAAACAACGATGTTTCTTAGCTTTTCCGATGACTAATGATTCTGTCCCCGACATGTTTGCTGCGACCAAATTAGTCAAAAGTTCCTTGCTATGCTTCCCACCAGGGCATCGATCATTTTTAAAAGTTAGAGCTTTATAAGGAAAACATTTAATAAATAGTCCATTTCGTCAGCATTGAAGATAATGTGAGGTTCATAACCATGTAACAAGCCTTGCAATTCGCTTTACCATTTGTTACAGGTTTCAATGTTGATACTTGTACTTTTTCCACAAACTTTCTTGAAAACAAGTCCCTTTCTTCATCTGAACTTTCCAGAGATCCTTTACTAGCTCTGAAATTAGCCAGTCCCAGTGATTTAGAGTACATTTCGACTTTTTCTTGTAACAGTGGTCCACTGACACTGATGTTTTGGTTCCGACAATGCTTACACCATTTAGGTAAGCATTCCTCCAAGCCGGAAATTCTGCAATTCGTTGTCTTTTGCAGGACAAACTTTGACAGTTTTCAATTTTTATAGAAGATAGATTATTTTATATAAATTATAAGATTTTATAGAGCTAGATGAAGAATGAGACATTTATGATAAATTTTTGCCAACCTTTAGATTGCGAAATATTGCAAGACTCGAAATATTGTGGAATGTTAGGATGCTAGAAATTATTTAAAGCTTGCATTTTACGTGTACTTCTCCTAACGGCAACTGGAGTCTAATGAGGTTTGATCTTTGTAGTTGTTATGAATTGTAGTTGTATTTACCTCACCAAAACAATCCGCCAAAAAACTAGAATGTTTCGTACAAAATTTCTGTTAACTTTCCAGTTCTGCGGTGTATTAAAAGGGAGATATCCAAATTGTCCGGGAATAGTGAGTCAATAGAAATATCTATTTACAATACTTTTATTAAATATATTATAATGACGAGATGACACAAAAAATGCTGAACATACAGACTCAAAAACCGTATCTAACACGGCTAACTACTAACAAGGAAGTTCTAAAGTTCAGAGCGCGAAAAAGTTCATAAACCGAAGTACGGTTGGTTACAGTTAAGAGAGGCAAAGTGTTCACGTGACAATAAAATCAAAAGTTCTAGATCGACAGGATTTTCTACAGTTGCTTCCTTCTTTTCGGACAGAAAAGGCTTCTTCTCCTTTTTTATTGCTATTCATGTCAAAAATATTGTATACATTAATGCTTTTTCATATTGTGTTATGGTCACTATTATATTTATATTACTTTTGCCACTGATGTATATGTAATTATAACTCTTCGGATAAATCCGAATAAGATGGGATTCCCAGACGATGTTTTTTTTTTTTTCATTCGGTTGTCTCATATTTGGATCTTACAAACTTTGTCCATCTGGATTCGTATTTGAAGCAGGCAATGCTTGTGATACCGCATGTATATTATAAGATTTTATAGCGCTAGATGAAGAATGAGATATTTGCAATATTTCATCTATAAATTTTTGCCAACATTTAGACTGCGAAATATTTCGAGACTCAAAATACTGTGCAATTTTGGGATGCTAGAAAATATTTAAAGCTTTAATTTCACGTCTACTTCTGCTGGCGACAACACTGTTATATTTATTACTCTCTGTACAAATTCTTTTCAATGCGTATTTACAGCCATCCATTTTATTTTTCTCTTCAAATCTAAATCTTCTTAAGATTATGATCGAATCAAAAAGATTTAGAAATCTTGAAGCAAAATCGGATTTTTCTTCTACCGTCTTATTAGAACTTTAGAAACTTATAACAATACTTATTGATGATATCCTTGATATGATTTCCTTTGTAAACTCTTTCTCGTCATCTTGTAATGAATCTCCTGTA